>ML682016.1:1931816-1962803 GCA_007922195.1 Podocnemis expansa | reverse complement strand
GGGGGGGGGAGATTTACAGGAGAAGGGGTGACAATGGAGGAGTGAAGAGATTTGCAGGAGGGTGAGATGGGGGGGTGAGATCTGCAGGAAAAGGGGTGACAATGGGGAGGAGGCGAGGAGACTTCCAGGATGGGGAGTGAGACTGGCAAGACGACGGCCAGAAAAGCGGATCTAGATGAAGCCAAACCCAAAGCAGGCTCGCTGGGGCACTTTTGCAGACTAACCAATTTATTCCCCACACGAGCTGGCGCGGCTGTGGCTAAAGAGGAAGAGAGAAGAGAAGGAAAATCCCTCAACTTTCCCCTGCGCTAACTCAGCCCCCCGAGCCCTCCACTGCAGCCAGCCCCAGCCCCCCCAAATCCCAGGGGACGGGGGGTCCCGGCCCCCCAATTGCCCCCACCCCCACCGCTGCGCCTCGCGGCACCGGACCCAGCCCCGCCCCCCGGCGAGCGCGAGGGAGACCCCGCGGGGGGGGAGGGGAGGCGCGCGCCCGCTACCTGTGAGGCGGATCTTGATGCTGGAGCCGTTTCTCCGGGTGCCCGGGTTCGACATGGCTCCCCGCGGACAGGGGCGACTCAGCCGCCGGCCCCCGCCAGCCCCATCCGGGCCCGGCCCCGCCCCGCCCCGGGCCGCCCCGTCCGCCACCGCGCGACGCCCGCCCGGCCCCGGCCCCGGCCCCACCCCCACCCCCACCAGGCCTGCGCACTCGCGCCCCCCCCCAACTCACACACACTTCCGGCCGGCGCGAGAGGACGGCGTGACGCAGGCGCGGCGGCCGGAAGATGCCGCCATCTCAGGGAGGTCGCCCGGCGCGCTCTGGGCGGAACGGGCAGCGCCCCTAGCGGAGGGGGAGAAGGTTGCAGGCGGCCGGCAGGGGTCTTCCCCGGGAGGAGAGCCTAGCTGGGCAGGGCTCCGGGGGCCTCAGGGAGACGGTGCCGGGGATCTCTGCATTATGTGCATGGAGATCTGTGTTACAGCTACAGATATCTGCATTAGATCCTTGGATATTTGCATTTTATCTGCTGGTATCTGCATTAGATCCATGGATATCTGTATTGTATCTACAGGTATCTGCACTATGTCCGTGGATATCTGTATTATATCTACAGGTATCTACATTTTATCTGCTCACATCCACATTATGTCCATGGATATCTGCATTACATCTGCTGATATCTGCATTATGCCCTCAGATATCTGCTTTATGTCCATGTATATCTGTATTATATCCACAGATATCTGCATCATAGCTGCTGCTATCTGCATTTATCCATGGATATCTGCATTATGTCCATGGAGATCTGTATATCTATAGATATCTGCCTTATATCCTTGGATATTTGCATTTTATCTGCTGATATGTGCATTATCATCCATGGATAGCTGTATTATATCTACAGGTATCTGCATTTTATCTGCTTACATCCACATTATGTCCATGGATATCTGTGCTATATCCACAAATATCTGCTGGTATCTGCATTATGTCCATGGATATCTGTATTATATCCACAAATATCTGCATCATAGCTGCTGCTATCTGCATTTATCCATGGATATCTGCATTATGTCCATGGAGATCTCTATTACATCTACAAATATCTGCCTTATATCCACAGATATCTGCATTTTATCTGCTGATATCTGCGTTATGGCCATAGATATCTGTATTATATCTACAGGTATCTGCATTTGACCTCTTCACATCCAATGTTCCCTCTAATTAGTCGTAGACTATGTGCACAAGCCATTTCTTTGTGTGCGCAAAAACATTTCTTTGAGAGCACCAATATTAGCACTATTGAATTTTTTGTGTACACTTTATTTTGTAGCGTGTGCAGGCTTCATGACGTGTGCGCACATGCCCACACACAGCTTAGAGGGAACAGTGCTCACATCCACATTATGTCCATCGATATCTGTGCTATATCCACAGACATCTGCATTACATCTGCTGATATCTGCATTATACCCTCAGATATCTGCTTTATGTCCATGCATATCTGTATTATATCCACAGATATCTGCACTATATCTGCTGATATTTGGATTATGTCCATGGCTATCTGTATTATATCTACAGGCATCTGCATTACATCCATGGATATCTGTGCCATATCCACAGATATCTGCATTATACTCTCAGATATCTGCATTATGTCCAGGTGTATCTGTGTTATAGCCACGGATATTTGCATCATATCTGCTGATATCTGCATTATGTCCATGGATACCTGTATTTTATCCTCGGATTTCGGTATTATGTCCATGGAAGTATGCATCCATCGATGCAATATGGAGATCCACAGACCATTTCTTGCAGATGCAAATCTACATACTTGCATCTGCACAAGTGTCTTTGCACTCTTGCTCTCAAATACTGCAACTTATTGCAAGGGGCTGGACTCAGTGGCCTCTCATGGTTCCATGATTTTATGACAACCTAAGAAAGCTCTAGCCAGTACCAAATACAGCATCTTGTCTCATTCAATATCACTACTTGCTGGGCATGCATCACACCACTAAAATAAACAAGGAGTCGTGGGGCACTTTTAAAGACTAACAAATTTATTTATTGCATACGCATTTGTCAGCATAATCTCACTTCATCAGATGCATGAAACACAAACTGCAGTGTGTTAGGTACAGATCCATGCGCAGAGAAGGGTGAGTCATAAGGTCGATTCAAACAGTTCCAGTAGGGTGGCCTGGTAGTCTATTTCAGCAAACCAAACAAGTTGTTTTGATTCAAACAACTTGAAAAACAGACCTCAGTGTGAAACTGCTGAGCTGGAATTCTCATAGGCAAACTTGACACCATCAAACTGGGTCTGAATAGGGACTTTGAATGGCTAACTCACTACAAAAGGTAATTTCCCCTCTTTTAACATTTTCACCTTGTCATCTATTGTTTAAAACCCACATCCAGGCTGTTTGAATCAAAACAACTTGTTTGGTTTGCTGAAACAGACTAACAGACTGCCCCTCTGGACCTGTTTGAATCAACCTTGTGACCCACCCTTCCCTGTATGCATATACACATCTGACATCCTGCAGTTTCCATTTCATGCATTTGATGAAGTGGGATTATACCCATGAAAGCTTTTGCAACAAATACTCTGCCACACCCTCACATTGCATGCTGATGTTTCTTGGTCCCTCTATTACGCTAAATCACAGTGGTGCTTCCATGCCTCGTTGTGATGATGTCCTGATGTTCCCATATTTTCTTTATTCTTTTACACTTTTAAGATCATTCTCTCTAAGGAACTCAGTGCTTTACGAACAATAATTAATTCTCACAACTATCAAGTATGATAAATAGATGGGGACACACAGGTAGTGAACTCAATGACCTCTCATGGTCCCTTCCAGTTTTTATGTTTCTATGATTTCTACGACATCACATAGGAAACTGGAGCAAACAACAGAACCTAGGAGTCCTGATACTCAGTCTCATGCTATATGCACCACCACTGCTCTCCCACTCAACTCAAGCTTTGAAGTGCCCCCATATGCCAGTGCAGAATATCAACTAAAATAAAAATTGCACAGGTATCATAAAACTTTTACTTACAAAGCTAGGGTTACATAATTGTATTTATAAAGAGCAAGCCTATCCTAACTCTGGTTGCTACAGAATGCAATCAGCATAACAAATTAAACAATAACAAACATTTGAGTAACAAATACAATATTTTCCCTCCCCAGCCAAGAGATGGATTTAGGCTCCTCTAAACTTTGCTTTTCCTTCTCATATTCAGTTTCAGTCCATTAATAAATCCTTTTGCCAGGCTCATTTTTATACTCTGGTAGCACTGAGACTGGCATGTCCTGTCTATTTATTGACAGGTGGTACTCTGTATCCCAGACAAGCACATGCTAGGCTGAACATGTTACTGCAGGAGGCTAGATGAGGCTACACATAGCCAGACAGACAGCATGAACATTAATGCGTGGCAAATGTTAGCATTTTTTTTTCTGCTGGCAAGGAGATGACCTAGTTCCCCACTCCAGCTGATTTATTGAACTGGAAGCTAGAAGCAGGATGATATATGCTTGGGTTTTGCTCTACTTGTGAGTGTATTTAAGTTGAGATCATCATCTGCTAAGGCTGGATGAAAGTGACATGACTAACTCCTTGCACAGGCAAAAACAGAGCAATTTCTAATCATCCCTTCTTTGGGACGCTATATATATATATATATATATATATATTATTATATATACAATATACGCACACACATTATAAGAGCAAGCCCAGGCAGATGAATGATATAAAGATTTCTGGAGCATTAAGAGACAGGGTAGTGGCTTAGCACAGTTATTTCAGTCTCCTTCCATTAAAAAAAAACCAAAAAAAACGTGTTCAGGATTTTGAAGCAATCACTATTGTGTAGAGGCAAACATTCTCTATAATTATAAATCACAGCTCTTCCTGGCTTTACCTATTCCTTTCCAGTGGTTTTTAATAGTAACTATATAGAATGTAAGGCCAAATCCTCAGCTGAAAATCTGGCTCAATGTTTTCCAAGTGCTATACAGGTGTTTGTCAGCTCATTGCTCCACTAGGGACTGGACAATCTGTGAAATCTATTTTCAGTCCCAAAGTCTTACTATTTTAATTATGTTCAGGAATTAGGACTGAGAGAAAAAAAAACAAGGATTTTAAGATTATCTGCCAGTATTGCTGCTCTTTGGTTTTCAGAATGCTGATGTATAATGACTGTCTCCCAGCACACAGCTTCACTTGCTATTTGTTTTCCTTTCCAGATTCTCATTTTAGAGAACACTAATTGTAGAGGTTGCAGGCTGTTGTTAGCTAAGAAAGGTCTGTGATAGCATAACTGAATACTGCATCAGATCACCTGTGACTGGGATGTTGCAGTAAAGGGAAAAAGTGCTTTATGAATTCCACTGGTGTCTGCAGTCTCATATAACTGCACTGGTCCACATAGAGCTCAAAAGCTTGTCTCTCTCATCAGCTGCACTTGGTCCAGTAAAAGATGTTACCTCACCTGCCTTGTCTCTCTCATGAATTCTACAAATAATACAGAATGCAGATTGCAAAGAGAGGAAAAGTCCATGGTTTGTTCGGCACCATGGATTGTACTGTTGGTGTCTACGTTCAGATGTGATGAGTGAAATAAAGACTATCTGC
Source organism: Podocnemis expansa (assembly GCA_007922195.1). Taxonomy (NCBI): domain Eukaryota; kingdom Metazoa; phylum Chordata; order Testudines; family Podocnemididae; genus Podocnemis; species Podocnemis expansa. Next base: position 1,957,642 of record ML682016.1, on the reverse strand, counting down.
TCCAGATTTCTTCATTCATTGCCTTCCTTAAAGCACTTCTTCCCAGTCTTTCAATATCAGGCAATCACATACACTGTGTATTTTAATTAAATAGGAGGGTTTGAAGTTTCAACCTTCATCTGTGTGTACCTGATCTCCCTTTTGTGCTTGTAGTTTAGTTTAGGTGACCGCCTATACCTATGGGCTATGCTAGAGGATAGATGCCAAAGAAGAAGGCCTAGCCCTTTGAATAACCCTTTATAGCAATGCTCAAAGGTCACCAGAGAGAACACACCACCACTACTGGCTGGAATGGAACCTGAAAAGGCATAGGAGTTGTAGCACTTGACCCACCACTCCCCTGCCACTCATCTCTTCACGTCATTTGAGGTGGTTTACTTTTTCATTAGAAAAGCATAAAAGACAGCTACCTATTGGGGAGCATGCACAATTAGTCTCCTTCACAGTCTGCATGGACATGTTGTATCTTTGGATTCTTTCTAGCAGAAATGGCAGGTACAGCAGCACCAACAGAGAAATCCCCCCCGCCCCCCCAAACCTGACCACAGGCAGACCCTGACCCTACTAAGGAAGAGTAAAAGAAGTTCATGGCGAGAGATTTGAGACATTTTGGGGCCTTCTGATCCTAGAGACATTTTCTGTTGAAGAGGCAATATTAGCATCTCAGAAAGTACCAGCACCTTGTCCAACATATCCCTTCCTTAAAGCTTTTTGCTCCCTTCTAATTAGTACCCTGTGCTACAACTCTTGCAGTTGAGTTTTTCCACACTAGAAAGGACAACCCTACCACCTCCTCTAAAGGATAGCTTAGGCAGGGTTGGGTTACACTTTGGAGACAGACCAATGCTCTTCTCAGTGATCAGAGAAATCAGGCTGTTTAACCTCCCCCTTCCCTGTAAGACAGGAGTGAAAACTGCCACCTTGCATGCTCTAAGTCAGTGCCAGAGGTAGGGGGCCTCTCAGGTTGATGATTACAGGAGAGCAGCGTCAGTGAAACTTCATGTAAGTAACAAATTCACTCAAAGAGCATAGGTGGGTGCATCTTTATTCATGCCTCTCTCCCCATCCTCTAACCACTTGAACGAGAATATAAGACCTCAGCCAGGCACAGTGACATCAACACCGCAACTATAACAGCCCTGTACTCATCCAGCACTCCCTCCTAATAAAATCCAAGGAAGCTATATAAGGGTTGCACAGCCTGTATTAATGTGCATTCTTTGTAGCAGAGATGCTAGCTTTCCATTTGCACAGTGTTTACAACACCCCCCCCCAGACCTCTTCTGTGGTACTTAGGTGTTACTGCAGTAATAAGAAAACTTAGTTCTGTCTATCCTCTCCCAGCCATCCAAGAGTAGATGAGATGCACCTAGGACATCATAGGAACATCAAGGAGCAGGCTCCATAAACCATCGTTTCTCTGATGACTCCAAGCCAAGAGCCAGATGGTGACGTAGAGCCAGTGTAATAGCTGAAGCAGCATTATTAACCTGAACATAAGAGACCTGGAAAAACAAGCCCAAGATAAGGGTGATGGGTGCCATGTGCACTTGGTGGTGTGTGCGCAGACTGCTGCTGCCAGGCTCAAGGGAAATGGGGTGTAGGGGAAAGGAGCACCCCCCCCGACAATATTTTAGCTTCAGCTCCAACCCCTTTAAACCAAGGGGCAGTTGCTCAAACTTTTCCATTGCTCACCAGGGTTGTAGTGTTGTGTAGGGGGGAAAAGAGGCAGTCTTCCCCTGCCCTAGCCAGGTCCCATGTATTTATAGCTCCCTCACTCCTGTCTAAATTTGAGGGAAGACAGTGTAGGGAAAAGAGAGAACGAACCAGGGACATGCACTGTTCCCTCTAAGCATGAAACTTGCCCACACACGAAATGAAGTGTGCACAAGAAAATTCAATAGTGCTAATATTGATGCTCACAAAAAATGTTTTCGCACGCACAAAAATTGTTTGCACACAGTCTATGAGTAATTAGAGGAAACACTGGTGACATGCTGTCTGAGTGAGATGCTAAGAGGGCAGTGGGTGGTTGAGGCTCTGAGTACTGAAAGTCTCTTAGCCCTTGCCTACTCTATGCATCTTTCAAAGACCTCCCATCCTTAGAGCTCTGTTGAAGGCATGGCCACCTTAGTCCTATCACCTGCCATCTAGCCTTGCTGCCAGGTTAAACTACATGGTGACTCAAATGCTCAAAGCCAGTCTGCACTGCTATTCTCACTAACAGATTAAATTAGGAGAGATTATGAAAAAGCCCCATAGCATGCTTTCATCCAATCTCACAGTGACCAAAAAAAAAAAAAAAAAAATATCACAGAACAGCCTGGCCAGGTCCTCCTCCTAGGCTATGTATCAATTTACACCAAAGAAGCATTTGGTGTGGATTCTTTCTACCCAGTGAAATACAATATTTAAAACAGCATCATCAGTCTCAGCAGCCACCTCTACCAAAAGGAGCAACTCTGTTTGCATTAACCCATTCACACACACAATGGTTAATGGCAGGTTCAGACACCAGTTTGTCTGAATTTTGACTATACAGCATCAGGCCCAAGAAGCAATTAAACACTAATATTAAAATGCCAGAACTGCTGAACTGTAGAGTAGAATGCTACCCAAGTCTCTCATGTGATTAAAACTGCATGCACCTCACCAGGACAGATGGAAAACATGTTCTGACTCTCTGCCAGCTGCTGGAAGTAGGTAAATAAGAGAGGGAGGAGGTTCACTTCTGCTTCCAGGCTGAATGAACTTTAATGGAGTAGGTTGATAGAAACCTGAAGGCACCATGAGAGGTCATCGACTCCAGGCCCCTGCACTTATGGCAGGTTCTCTGTTCTTGGTACCAGGCTGTCTCAATACACTGCAACATCAAGAGCTGTCTTTCGGGGGCGGGGGGGCGGCACAGCAGCAAGAGGGAAGTGGGCTGACTGCCCTTAGCCCTACGTTGTCTTCAAACAGCATTTTGGCAGTGAGGGGTACTGAACTTTGCTAACATTTTGGCAGCAGGATCCTCCACAGGATGATTCAACCTGGGCCTGTCCATCCCCAAGGTTGGCTGTGGCAGCATGAGGTACATCAATTTTTTTTTTGGTCAAAAGAGAAACCTAACTGGGACCCCAAAAAAATTAATTATGGTAGAATTTTTTGTAAGAGAGGGAAGAAGTCAGGTAGCTTCTCTGAACAGGGTATTTCTTCTTATATAGCCATTTTACACCAATCACTAGCAGAGTGACCACCAGTCTCACAGGTCTCCTGTTGATGCTAACAGATCAGGGTGATACCTACCCTGTGTTCATCTGCTCTCCAGCATGTTCTAGGTCAGCTAGGGAAGTGTCAGGTTTTGCTGTCTCCTGTAACAGTTAAATGGCTCTTGTGCAACTGGTCATGCTCATAAGACGGAAGCAAGAGCTTCAGCCATGAGGTTGCAGCATGATGTCCAGCACGGCCCCGTCCTTTCCCTCACTGAGGCAAAAGGGTTTAATTTATAACTGCCTTGGGCCAAAGTCAAGCCACTTAAAGAGGTTAAAGTTGTTCAAACCTGGCTCCTATGTCACCCAAGCCAAGATTGCTTCCCAGTGAAGGAAGGAGGAGAGCATTAAGAGACCAGATCCTCTGCCTAGAGGAAGGAATAGGGAGGTTCTTTCAGACAGGCTCCTAGGGCTGTTCTGTGACAGGGTCTTTAGGCAAGAACTTTTAATTAGGAGCAAAAGCGTAGGAGGAAGGAGCTGTGTAATGTATTTTTCATTTGGACGCCACAGGCAGCCTTTGTACAGTCAAGCAATTACAGACACAGGAAGTGTCTGCAAACAGCATGGCTCAGATGCTCTCTGCAGCCCCTCCCTTTTCTATCACATCAGGTCTTGGGGCAGAATCTGCTTCACAGGAGCTAAACAGCCAGCCAAAGCCTCAGACACTTCCTAACAGAAGACCTGTGGCCCTAGCTTGGCCAGTTTATGGTCTGCTCAGGGGGTCTTTTCTCAAAGATTGAAGAAAAAAAAAAAAAGGGTGGGGTGTTCTCATGGGATGAGAAGTGTGGTCTTCCAGTTAGACTTCCCTTCCTTTGTTTACCTTCTGTGAAGGACTGGGAGCTCTCTCACCCTCAAAAGAATTGAAGTGAGGGCATCTGATCTCTGTACCCTAATTGCAATGCCTCATGGGGTGTGAAAGCATTGGTGGGGACTGGGGAGAACTCTGAAATGTACAATTCATCATGCAAGCCGAGGAGCCATTTGAAACTGGCTTCATGGAAGTAGGCCAGATCTTAATCATGTAGGCTGCTTTAGCCCTCTCTTTCCTAGAGGAAAGTGACCTACATCCAGGGTTCTCAACCTTTTGTAGGTTGCAACATGCTTGTTAACATGTCACAACCCTACAGGACACACATGCCTGTCCCACCCTCCAGGCCAAATCCAGTCATGGGCCTGGCTCTCCAAAGTAATATTTCCCAACCCAGTGCTTGAGAACTGCTGAGCTACATTCTCCAGCAGCTAAAGCCGTAACTGAAATTAGTACTGGAGAGTATTTAATGCTGAGGGGGAAGTTACATTAAAAGCTAGCCTTTTATCAACTAGCAGGTGACTCAAGGGCCACCCATTGGGGGGGGGGGGTGTCACTGGTTTACAGAGCTTGATCAGACCTCTACCCTGTGACATTCCTAGAAGAATGAGGCCTTCAGAAGCTCTGGGCTATAGCAAGGTGATGTAATTCAAGGGGATGGTTAGAGCAGAGGTATCTGAACTGTCCTACCACCATCCAGGACAGGAGTCCTGGTCAGGCAGCTCCTGTTTGTCACAGGAATAGTTTGAGAACAAGGCTTCACAATACACAAGTCACTTTATATGGGCAAGTGGCCTATTCTTGCATGCAACAGAAGTTGCAGAATTCATGCTTGTTTAAGGAGAGCAGTTCTAGTGAAACAAGTTATGCCTTCAGGCTGCACATAATGAAATGCATAATTGCTATGGAGAGAGAGAGTGGTAAAAAGCTGCCTTGGTTCACTGGTGCTTTAATCAAGTGAATTCTCTTTATGGCGTGGGTAGAAGTCAGATTGACTCAAGGAACCAGTTTTAAAAGCTATGCTCAATAAAGTATTATCTCCTCTCACCCTAGCTTGGGCACCTCATGCTTAGCCTGCAAGGAGTTCAAACAGAATGAGGATATGGAGTAGCCAGATACAAAAGTGTCTCCAGATCCTCCCACGGAAACAGCTGCCATTAAGAAGGCCCAAAATAGTGCTGTCATGGACAAGTCAGAGGCAAACAAAGCATAAGACCTTATTTATGTTTTTGCACACAGAACTAAGTCAAGCTGCTAGTACAAGTGTGCTGTACCCCAACATACACCACAGCTTACCTTCAGGGGCTAGTCTGACTACAGTGCAAGGTCAGATCTAACTCAACTCTGTGCTCAGGCCTCATTTGAGGCCATCAACAACTAAACACTGAATCCTCTTTAGCAGATGCTTGAGACAGCCAAGTGTGTTTTAGCTCCCTTCTGTTGGGGTCTGGGTCAGAGTTCCCCCTCACAGGAGGACAAGTGAAAGGGAAGGTCAATAAACAGCTTAGAGTTAGACCTAAGGCTACTTACCTGGAAGTTTCATCACATGTGGCCAACTAAAAGTTCTTTATTATGACATCCTGCTGTTTAGAGATTTAAACTTACACTTTCCAACTATAGGTCACAATAGATGTCTTCCTCACTCAGTAAATTGAATTTTCCATGCATATCCCTGCTCTAAAGTGTAGCTCAGCTGGACTGTTGTAGGAGTTTGAGAAAAATAGGACAGATCCAACTGAAGACAGTCAGTGGTAATTTGGAAAGAGGCTCCAGAAGCAAGTAGTACAAATCCAGAAAGTGTGGTTTATTGTCAGATTCCAGACATACAAAAAGACCCATGAGGCATTGGCAGCCAGATTGGAGGCCATGCTTCCACCCACTGCTGTGGTTTTTTTTTTTTTTTTTTGTGCTTCCGCCCACTCCTCACAAGTTGTAGAAATCCTGTTTCTCTGCTGAGAAGTTGAACATTTGTCTTTCTTGATCAGATTCTGGCTGCAGGTTTGGATTCTCCTAGAGAAAGATGGATACTTGTCAGCTAACAAGAGTGGCAGAAGGAAGGTGAGCCATGCCTGGGAACACTGATGCCCATTTTAGGAGTTAAAAAAAGAAGTTCTTGGAGTAACTCTGCTGCAGCTGGGAACAAGCTTGCCAGCCTGAGTAGTTAGCCACTCACACTAAATGTAGACAGAGGTTGTGGCTCTGCCAGAGACAGGCTAGCCATTCAAGCTTTGATCTAGGTCTGATGGGCTTCAGAGGGCCAGCTGCTGCCAGAGATGCAGCATCCACTTCTTTTTAGCTTTATACTGTGAGAGTTAACTGTTCCTGATGTTCTGTGCCATGGAGACCAGCTATTTGACTTGACTAAATGACTATTATAGCAGCGGAATGTCATCATTGTCCTCTCTCCACCAGTTCCATGAAGGCTGAGGACAAGTTTGTGTGCTGGTCCAAGCCACCTAGTGCTATTCAAACTAGATTGCCATTCTAGGTCTCCTGTACTGATTGTGTAGATGGGCCAATCACAGCTGCTGACCAAGTGTTTGACAGAAGCATAGCAAAAAAAAAAAAAAAGAGTTGTCCTGTGGCCCTTTTAAAGACTAAAGTTGATTTATGGAAGGACCTTTCATGGGAGAAAAATCCTGCTTCATCTGATGCTGGAAGGTGGGGCACTACAAGATGGGTTCTCCAAGTTGAAACTATATGGTGGGTTCTGCATGCAAGTGCTGTAATTGCATTTAAGTCACATGGCAGCACATAAGCTGCTGGATCCTTCTCTCACTTCTCCCTCCCCAAATGCAACAGTAACTAACTCAGGAGTTACTGCGTAAGGCCAGGGTCAAAGCTTAACCTTTTATAGGGAGATCTATTGTGAATTCATGTGATTTGACCCTCTAGCTATAGGGATAAACAGGTGGACAAGGGTTCTCAATTAGAGTAGGATGCCTAATTTGGTCTTTCACCATGTCAGCAAGTTACCTAAATTTTGAGTAAAGCCTACTTAAAATTGCAGTTCATATAAATCCTTGCATTATTTGAAGATTGTCCAAAGGGACTCCAGCAGCAAGATGAGTTGATGCCCAACAAAGTTAGCAAGATCTTAAGTCCCAGAGCTTCTGAGTCCTAATTCACTAGCTGAAAACTGAATTCACAGTCTGAGGCTAATCTCAGACTGCAGATGGTTTCAGTGTCCTGAAAGCCTGAATGAAGAGACACTTGGCACAAGATACCATCCAGAGATCACATATGATAACTGATTTCCCATCCCTGTGCTACCACTTGAAAGTACTAATGAGATCATCCACATACCTCACCAGCAAAATATCTTTCTATGAGACCCAAGGCAGCTCGATAAACCATAGTGTTATCATGGGTTTGCAGTGCTTCAATTTTCTCCAGGCCACCAAGCTCTTCCACAAGAGAGCACAGCTTTTCTGTCTCTCCCAGCTTCTCAGCTGCCTGTGGACATTGGGAGAAGGAACAAGGAGATTACATGGCATCAACTGTTAGGAGATGTTCTCCTATGACTGAAAAGTTGTCCAATGACAATTTAACACTAGAGCCCATCTTGTCTGGACTATCCAGTGACCACCAATTCCTGCACACAGAGTGCTGCAGAGTCTCCAAACCTGCATCCAGGCACTTCATTTAGGAGCTAGCTCTCCAACCAATTCCACACTGCTACAAGAGTGAGGCCTTGACCTCAGGTATTTACTAAATTAAGCCATGTAGTAAGTAGTAGGCTCTGTGGGATTTAGTCATCTGGAACCAGTTGCTGATCCCGGTTAACCTCAGTGTTTTGCAAGAACCCTTTACTTTTTGCTGTTTCATAACACATTGTGTATGGATCTGTTTCCAGTGATGAGCCAACATCAACACAGGAAGCTACAGCACCATACTAGCCTGCACCACCCTCTTAGGGAGGAAGAAACAGAAGCTCACATTCCTGCTTACAGCCTCCTCTTAGAGGAAGTTAAAAGGAGTGCTAAATCAGTTCACTTTAGCAGTCAGTCATTCTGGGGCAACACTTGCCTTCTTGTACTGCCAACAGCCCATTCCAGAGAAGGGCCAATGCTGGTGATTCACATGCAGAGGTGAGGTGTGACTCTAGTGCATACAAGAGTGAGGTCCCTCAGGGAAAGACACCAGTTACAAACAAAAGCAAGACTGCTATTGGAAAAGATGACCTTACCAGGAAGAGGTTTGAAATTGTATCCAGGATGACTAGGATGGTTTTGCTGTCTCTGGCAGAGAGTAGATTGAGTAGAGGTTTAAGGACCCCATATTGAACAAGTTCCACCACTTGCTGTACAGTGCCTCCTGTTGTGAAGTTGGCTACTGCCCACACAGCCTCTTTCTGAGCTTTAAATTCTCCCTGCAAGAGATATGGGTGATGGATTGCATGTTTTAACATACATCTATAGATCTTAAGTGGAAGTGAAGACTAGACTGTTTCCTTGATAGGCCATTTGCTTAAGTGCCCTACTTAGCTCTTGAATTAAGCTAAATCTTTGGATGTCTGCTTGGAAAAGGACAAACCCAACTCTCAGGCATGCAAGCGAAGTCTGTGCATCCCTTGTGCATTTTTCAGACAAATGTAACAAAGGATGTCAAGAGGATGGGTGGCATGTACTGTTCCTCCTAATATGAAGCCTCAGCCTAGAAGTGCTTTACAAGTGGGAAGCACAGCTGTTTCAGTAACTCAGCATTGCTTTTGTGGTAGCAGTAAACCCAGCTCCACTCCCTCCCCGTCCTCTCCTACCTTATCCAGCAGCTCCACCAAGGGAGGTAGCAGCCCACATGTTACGAGTTGTTGGATCTGATGGCAAGGTCCTGCTGCAATGTTACTGAGAGTCCATGCTGCCTCCTTCTGGATGGTTGGCTTTGGGTGTTGCAAGAGCTGCGGTAGGACAGCCAACACACCTGCATCGATAGCCATCTGGGTCTGCTCATCAGTCCCAGTGACTACATTCCCAATAGCACGTAGAGCAGGAGTCTAGATATGGGGGAGAGATTAATCCCTTCAGTGAGCTATATGAGGCTGTCTTTGGGAGCTGCCCCATATTCTTGGTCACCCCCACCCAAAAAAAAAAAAAAGTCACAGCTAGCGTATCAAGGAGCTCTCTCCTCCACATTGTCTTTTCCTTACTGACCAGTAGAAAAATTGTTAGATTATGGTTGCATGGGTCAGTAAACCTAACTAGTGCACAACTCTGGTGTCCTCCTCTGAAAGTGGGACCTGTCCTACTATTAAGTTGAATTTTCAAACCGAGTGCAGTCATGTCATGTGACTACAACAACAATCAGGACCAGGGCACTGACTGCCACAACAAAGCTAGCTCTGCACTCTAGTGACGGAGACTTGCTCACATTGTGGTGAGCAACAGAGATACATTTCTTCCCCAGCCTGTTTCCCATTCCACTTCTACAAGGGAGGAGTCTTGCTTTTTAAGTTCCCCTTCCTTAACAGGAGGTGTATCCCTCATCACTGATGAAGTACTACACCTACCATAACACTTAGTTCAGGACTAGCCATCAGTTCTGCCAGCCGTGGGAGAATTCCCGTCTCCACTACAACATGGATGCGATCATTGGATCCATCAGTCAAGTAGGAGACTGCCCAGCAGGTGTCAGAGAGGATGTCCTTATCTTCATGTTGAAGCAGGCGAATGAGCACTGGCAGGATCTGCTTCACTGCCTCCAGGGGAGGGTATGGGTTCTTGTTCCTGCAGAGGTTTGACAGCGTCCAGGTGATATTTCTCAGGAACCCAACCTGAAAAGGGAGGATGTTCTCATACCATACTGAATGTCTGCAGCACAAAGGCCAGGGAAAGGAAGCATTCTAGAAGTGGGGCATTTGCCTCATTGTTTACTAGTATTTCCCCTGAGTTAGAAGGGAACAGTGAGGATTGTCAACATAGGACAATCCTGCAGACTCTGAGGTGGGGCAAAGTGGAAGAAAAACCAATGTGGAGATAGTTAATAGGGTGGTGCCCACATAAGGAGAGAGGAGTGGAAAAGCAGCCCCATCCCCAACTTAAACTGCCTCCTGAAGAGAGGTCTAGCACAGCACTAGATATTTGTTTTGGAAGCCAATACTAAAACAGTAAGGGAGATTAACTAGTGCCATTTGGCATGTTACAAGTTAAATGCCAGGTCTGAGGCAAGCATATGTGGACATTTGGGCCCCAAATTACATAGCAATCATTGACTATTAGAGTTGGGAGTGACTCCAGGAGATTATCCAGTCCAACATGCAGTCACCTACTGAGTGCTGATCTAGGGTGGTTAATTTTTCACCTGGGCAACACTAGCTGATCTAATGTTCTGTGCATTGAGGCTACAAATCTCTGACTAGCTAGTGCTGTACATCACAGCAGAAGGGAGGCACTGACTTTCTGAAAGACAGCAACATCTGGGTTCACAAGCTGTTGCAGCTACAACATTATGCTTTATATGCACAACAAATCTAGCCATTGTGTTCCCTGGGAAGAGGCAAGGGTATGAGAGCGCCTCTAGGACAGCAGCAGCAAGAGACAGAGAAACACTGCTGGAACTAAGGGTCTCTAAGGAAAGGAGATTAGCTTAGCACTGCCCTACATTGCACCAATTCTAAAGGCACAGTGGGATCTCTGTTCTACCCATGGAAAGACATGGGACATCAGTGCCCCTCTTGACACTCCACCCAGGGTCTGCATGAAGGTCACCAGGGACTGCTCTAAACTTATCAACATTTCAGGAAACCTCTTATACAACCCTCCCTTGGAGAAGACAAGCCTCAGGGATGCGTGCATCCTCTCAGGGTCCCTACCCTCAAAGTAAGGCTAGGCAGTTTGTTCAAGGAAGACTTTTGACTGATGTGTGGTGGGGACTGGGACTGTCACATCCAGTGGCTCACTCATGCGGTTTTGCAGATAAAATAGTGTACAATGAATCTGTATTGCTATCCTTCTGTTTTAATGCATGGACTTTTGTGGTAGAAAAAGAGTCATGCTTCATCAGATCCTTACAGAATGGGCAAGTTCTCTATCTTCAAGCATCTGATGAAGTGATACTTAATGCATGAGCTTTCATGGGAGAAAAAATAAAATTCGTTAGTCTTGAAAAGTGCCACAGGACTTTTTTGTTTTGCTGAACTAGGCTAACACGGTCACTCCTCAAACTATTCTTGGTTTTGTTAGAGTTAAGATTTTAAGCTCTTTTGGGAAGGAGCAAACTTAATGTTTGATGCTCAGCTCTAATGCAGGGGGGCCAGCTCCAGACACGTTGACCACCACTAAAAGACAATTAATCTGACAGAACAGAGCTTTGTACCTAATAGGAGGAATTTAACTTAGCCCATCACAAGCCACTAATCAACTACACAAAGCATCCTGTTTTTCAGCCCCTCCTTCCACTAGTTTTACCCCAAGAACAGAGCCCATGCTACACAAACTGGTTAACATTCAGCTTTGTTATAAGTGACTAGCAGTCCCAGTTCAGCTATTAGTCAAATGATTAATAGCCAATTCAAGGAGTTAAAATATTTACAGGCGTAGAAGGCGACACCAGAGCCAACAGAGGAGGAATCACATTGTAGTGGATAAGGGAGTCTCTGTACATAGGGCCATCACCTGTGTGGGGAAGATAAGAATTTTTTTTGATTGTTGTCTTACCTAGCAGCCAGACTCCTTCCTGATGTGTTAGAAAACAAACACTGCAGTTATACACCTGCAGCCAACAGTAGATAAGGCAGCTTGTTCTGGTAGGCAAACTAGAGCTAAGTATTGTTTGCTTTTAGTCAGTGAAGAATTAGTGACCAGACAGTTTCTCACAAGAGATTGCATTAAGAAAGTCTAAACCATAACCTTCTGGAAAAGGAGAAGAGGCAGCTAGTCCCTGCCCCTCTACTTTTCCCCCAGCACATGCACTCCACCCTCTCCAGGGCTCATCTGCCTTCATTACAAGGCAAACAGAGGGTCTCAGTAAGAGTTGCTGGTAAACAGTATACTGAAGGCTTTTGCCTACGCTAGATGACTTTATTAGTTCTACCTTGATCCCTGTTACACCCCAGACTTTATTCTGAAGTCTAGATAGTCTATCTAGTTCCCATTAACACAAGCGGGCACAGGATTGTTGCCCAGACAAAAGTGGTCACAAGGCAAAGCTTGAAGGCCCTGGGAAGAAAATTTCTTGCCCAGGTCACCATTTTATGACATCTCCTTACCTGCTATGTTACCCAGTGCCCAGACGGACTGCTCACTGATATGCATGTGTGGAGAAGACAAGAGGGCTATGAAGGCTGGGATGGCACCTGCCTCCACAACTGCCCTTGTCTGGTCAGATGTTCCAGAAGCAATATTGGTCAGTGCCCAAGCAGCTTCAAACTGTAAAGTAATGTTATCATTACAGCTCAGGAATTCCACCAGTTTAGGAATAATACCGGCTTCAATGATCTGATTTAGAGGGGGGTTCCTCTGCCTGGACAGCATTCGCCTGTGGGGGGACAGAGACAGGAAGGGCATCTCATTAAAGTTCTCACCTTTCAGTCACTTGGAAATATACTCATGAATAGAGCCCTGCAGACACGCTGATATCTGTGGATATCTGCATTTGCAGATACCACACAGATATCCGCAGACCATTTCTTGCAAATACAGGTTGGATACGGATCCACGTATTTGTATCTGTGCAGGGCTCTACTCATGAACCCCAGTCCTATAGATCAGATTCCAAGAGTGAGATGGACCCGGCAGTATTTTACAGGGAGTGGACAACTCTCCAGCTGTTGCTACAGGAAGACTGAACTCAGCCTCTAGTTTAGGCAAATTCTAAGCAATTGTTAGTGTATTCAAATTAGCCTTCTATAAGGAGAACTGTCAAACATGGGTCTTGAAGAGGTCACAGCAGTAGCATCATGGTTCACCTCCGGCCAAGAACAGTGGTGAATTGAGAAAGTATGTTAAATGGGTAGGTGTAATATTCCCACTTTCCTGATGATTACAGCTTTTCTTAAGTGGTCCTTTAGAAGGCTTGTTTCTGGTACAGTCTGCCAGTCTACCTCCAGACTGTTGATATTCTGGCTCAAACTCTCAAAAGCCTATTTCCTGCTGCTTCACCAACTGAAGGTCAGCTCTGACTGCACCTACTTGCCCCATTAAATCTAGTTTTCTTCCTGGAAGAGGCCTGTCACATCTAGTTTGAGTTGTTTGGTTGTGTGCACAAGTCGGGACTACTTGAGGTCAAGTTTATTACTGTGAAGCAAGTGCATTTGAACCAGTCTCCAAAGGAGTGAGGTCAATGCACTCCCCACCATGGGACCTTTAGGAAAGCTCTAAGCATGCATCTAGATTGCAGTTAAAATCTGCAGCTGGCTCACACCAGCCAACTCAAGCTTGTGGGGCTCAGACTAAGAGGCTGTAACTGCAATGTAGACATTCAGGTTCAGACTACAGCCCCTTTGCCCAAGCTCTAGAATCTCAGTCAGTGTAGATGTACCATAAGTCTTTCACACAGACACATCAGAGACCCTTGCCTAGTGAGGAAAGTCAGCAGAAGTCAATGAGTGGGTGGGTGGTGGCAGCCACAGCAACCCCTGTGTCTTCTGAAGGCCAAGGTGGGAGGCTGCTTTGTGGCCAGAAGGAAGAGGAACACCTCACAACCAGGTGTAAGCTAGTCTCTTCTATTCCTTGCAGAGGGGAGACACTTAGCCAGCAGCATTCCTTCTCAGGGTTGATTCTCTCAGACAGCCAGGGCAGTTCTTCAACTGGCCTCTCTCCTCACCCAGCCCTGCTCTCTTTCCATAACCAGGTGTGGATGAAGTCATCCCCCACCCATAGGAGTTGCCTGTGTAGGTGTGGGAGTGTTTGCTTGCTAGTCTTTGAGTGGTCTCACATTTTGACTCTGGCTTTTAAACCCTAGTCTCCTCAACACCATTATTTTAGTATCTACATGCCCCTGTCCCCCATTACTGTGGTGTTCAAATGCCTTAATTTGATTTCTTCCCTTCCACCCAGCTGTGTTCTGAAACACTATCCCCATTTGCCAGATGGGGAAAAATGTCTACAGTACAGGGTGTAGGTAAGTTGACTCAAGGTCAGCTTAATTAAGGTGACTTAATGAGGCCCTATTTGTTTAAGCTGGCTTTATAAAGTCAACTTAAGCCAAGGGGCCCATTTAAAGTCAACTTTAAGTGGATCCCCTGGCTTAAGTCAACTTTATAAAGAGTCAACTTAATGGCTGTAATGCACTAAGTCAACTTTAATAGGCACATTGTGTTAGACTTTAAGGGTAAGAATTATTAGGTCAAATGTGGCCAGGGAGTTGCTTAAGTCAACTTAAGCCTCTGGTGTAGACATACCCCAGGTGACTTGCCCAAGATCAGACAGGAAGTCTGGTGAAGCAGGGTCTTGAACACAGGTATCTCGTTCTATGCCAAAACCCTAACCCCAGGACACTCCATCCTCTTGAGTTTCTCCATTATAGCTGCAATAAAAGCTGCATGAACAGGAACTAGGTCTAGCACCATATTGGGCATGTCACCAATAATTGGGTTTATTCTTCATTCCAGAGCAGAAGAACAGTTATGACATACCTGGCTGTCTGAGCAGCCTTCAGATGAAGTTCAGGATCATTTCCATTCACAGCTTGAACGATTTCCTCCAAGGAAAGCTGAGCACTCTGTCAAGGAGGAATGAGAGTCCAGAGTCAAAACATGCCAAGACTCATACAGGTTTAATCACTGCAGTCAGTCAACTAGAAGCCTAGGTCCAAGCCATCACCACTATGGCCTTGTCCACATTTGCCACTGTTTTCAGCAGCAGTCAAAGGGAGACACAAGCTCTGTAAGTTAACTTGTGCATCTCCCTAATGCTCACTTGCCTCCCTGTCTCAACTATGCTGAGTCAAAGGGAAGCACTGGCCTTTTGACTCCATGCTACTCTTCATCCAGGGCTGGAGTTCATAAGGCAAGCTCTAGACTGATTGAGTGGGTCTGGACTGGCTGCTCAGATTGAACCCACGGTGGCCAATTTGCCTCCATCAGTGTAGACTTAGCCTGCATCTAAGCAGTATCCAACCTTTATGCAATGTAGTTTCAGGAAAAGGCCAAAGCAGAAAAATCTATGCAAGCCTCAGAATCAACTGATGCCTTATGCCAGGCAGGAAAATAAGGCTTTAAATTCCAGGCATCATTGAGAAGGTTCCAGGGTAGCAAGACCATCAGCTGTCTTGTTGCTGAAGTAGCCGGCACAGATTCTTGCCAGTTCACAACAGGCTACAATTCAAGCCAGTTCTCTCCTCTACCACTAACACCATATTGGCGTTTGTTTTCAATCTACTCTTCACCCCTTTCTCATTTCTACAGGAAGATGATCCAAAAATAACTTCATCTGGGGTTTGAAAGTGGCTCCAATGTTGCAGTGAACACTGCAGATTGTCTAGCAGCTAGCATTGCTTTTGCACAGAACTCCACTGTACTCACTGCATTCTTTTTCTCTTGTTCTGGAGAAAGATTCTCTTCCATGAAAGAGAAGGAAATGTTCCTTCGTTTTAGGATCTGTTCATCTTTCTTGGCCTTTCGAAGTTCTACATTAACCTCCATCCTCTGGCGTCTCATCTCCTATGAAGGAAGAGTGCCATGCATTATAAACTGGTCTGTGAGGGAGAGCTCTGAAAATCCAAGTCACTTCTCTAGGAAGCAGTCTGAAGGCTAAACTGCAAGCATTCTGCTTAGCTTTCCCATCTGACTTCAAGCTTTGTCATCACATATGTGAAGGTCCAGGTCTGCCTTATGACAGATTGGCACCAAGAATTATTGGTGTTAGGGGATTGTGGCCAGTTGAGTTCTGCTGAAAGACCAACCAAGTTCCCATTTTAATGATCTACCCTTGGACATTCAGTTGCCTTTAAAAGCTACTCTGTTGGGTGCTATTTGGCACAAACTAGAATTCTAGCCAGCAACCAAGAGTATCCTCCAGTGACTAGGAAATTAGAGCATTTCTCCAGGATAGCACTAATACATTTGCTACAAAAGCTAGAAGCTATGTGCACATTACATCTTGTTTGTGCAAATTTACTTTGCACATAGGTGGGAATAATTCAGGTACAGACAAAATTGGTGCAGAGCTAGGCACCATCAGTTTTACTGTTGGTTACCAGCAGGTGCTCCTCTATTATATTTCTGCAGTGGAGTTAGGTGACAGTGCTAAAAAAAAAAAAGTCACTCTGGTAACCAGAAACATCATTTGTTGAGGCCTGGAATAAGCTGTCACCACCTGTCCCTGACTGACACAGGTTATACCAATCCAAGCACCAGCATAGAAAGAATTAATTCAGTGGAAGAACCTCTCCTGCTCATAATTACTTTAGCCTCTGTGAATCAATGTGCAAGTTAATGGGAAAACTATCAGCTTAGAGTGTCCACACTTAGTAACTAGCCAGGGACATCAAGATGAATACCCAGATTCAGAGATCCCAAGGTTGGAAAGGACCACTGATCATCTAGTCTGATATCTTAGGTAACTAGAATTGGAGAGATTTTTATCTGTAAATGGCGATTTCACCATCCCCAAACAAGCCAGTATAAAAACATTTCTTGATAACTGAAAATTAGACAATCAAATTAAGAATGTGATTTGAGAGTGTATTTTGGCATGATGCAAATGGCAATATGTTTATAGATATTCTCAATCTCCAAATTTTTTTATTTAATAATTGTCTGGACCATACCCACCCTCCATGATTTCCTGAAATGGATTAAAGTCAATAATTAAATTGCTTAAAAGCAAACAATGTTTTCTGTCATTTATAAAAAGTGACAAGGGAATTCTGCAAGGCCCACAGAACATAAAAATGTCAAGATATTCTTGGAGCACCTCTTTTTTAGGAAAAAAACCCAAAAAACAGCCCATCTTGATTTAGAAGTTGCCTATGATAGGGAATCCACCACAACTTTCAGCAAATTGTTCCAGTGGTTGATTACCCTCATTGTTCAAAATTTACACTTATTCCAGCCTGAATGTCTAGCTTCAGCTTCCAGCTATTGGGCCATGTTATAGCTTTCTCTGCTAGACTGAAGGGCCCATTTTTAATATCAGTTCCCCATGTAGGGGGCTTAGAGACAAATCAAGTAATCTCATAACCTTTTCTTTGTTAAACTAACCACACTGAGCTCCGAGTCTAGCTATTCTCATGGCTCTTCCCTAAAGCCTAATTTAACAACACCCTTCTTGAAAGAAAACTGGACCTTGCACCCCAGGGTTTACACCAGTGATAAACAGAAGTAAAATGAACAGCAGAATTGCTAGCAGGAATAAGAAATTTAGGATGATTCTTGGGTACATAGTTATTTTTGGTGACAGCACCACACTGGGAGCTCACTTTCTGCTGATTTTCCACTACAGCCTTCAAATCTTTTCCAGAGTCATTGCTCCCCAGGATCAATTCCCTCAGCCTCTAAGTATTGAGTATATTCTTTGTTCCTATATGTATAAATTTAGCTTCATTAGATACTTTGCTTGCTTATGTCCAGTTTACAAAGAAATCCAGATTGCTACGTGTCAGAAATTTGCCCTCTTCATTATTTACATACAGCTTTTGGCTTGCATCCTTACACATACTGGCAGTTTAATTTTTAAAAAAATGAAGGAGTTGTGTGGCACTTCAAGACTAAGATTTATTTTTTGCATGAGCTTTTGTGGGAGAAGATCCACAAAATAAAAATAAATCTGTTAGTCTTAAGGTGCCACACAACTCCTTGTTGTTTTTTTTACTGGACTAGACTAACACGGCTATCCTTTTGAAATTGACAAAGTTTCATTTTAGGCATGTTGGAAGTCACTAATTCATCCTCTTGGATATCAGTTTCCCTGGGAAACTCCAGGCAAAGATTTAGGACCTCTGACATTCCCCCTCCTTCCAGGGGAACACAACTCTGTCTACACTGGTACTCCCTGATCATAAGGGAGTTTGGGAAAGCCTCACTGTCAATCATCCCCATTGGCACATTCCTGACTACAGCATCAAGTCAGACTATTGCCTTTTGATGCACTGCAAACCCCACACAATCACAACACGCTAATCCTCTCTAAGGGAGACTCTTTCTCGCAGCCATCTGCAAGGGCTTGACTCCCCCGGTGTTATGTCAGATTAGGACAGAGACAATCTGGTATAAAAGCACTGGGGTCCAGACAGCTTTGTTTTGCTGCTGTAACTTCTAGCCCTCTGGAACCAGAGGCCACACATCACTGCAGTTTTTAGAAGTGCACCACGTTCTGGGCAGACATCCCTTGAGACTCTGTTGCACCACCTATGAATTCTGGGATTTTTCCCAGTGTGGGGGGGGGGGGGGGGGGAGAAAGAAGACACATGACACACCTGTTGGCAGCCACTGGAATTCTGCAACCTGGTTGTATTCATTCCTATGATTCCTCTCCTGTCATCTCACATAGGCACATGGCTATATTTAAACTGTAGGGGACTGTATCAGAGAGAAGCTGCCTCACATGCTAGGCAATATTGCTCCAGCTGAATAAAAGCCCAATACAGCTCTAAAATGCTATGTTATTGTCATTTCCCCTACAGTTTTCACCCCATGCAGGTAGTTTCTTATAATTGCTCCGAGGACTGTGTAAAACTTGGACAAAACACACCCCAATACAAGCAAGTGACAGCAGTAGTGTTCAGTGTTTGTAGTTGCACAGGTGTGTGACTGGAAGAGCTTTTAAATTTGCCAGACCTGAAAAGCAAAATGACTGCTGCCTTTCACAAGTTTAGAGAGCCAGCTTTCTGACTCAGTGACCTCCTGGCCAGCTTTTACTCTCTGTTGTGGTTTAAAGCTAGATCTTGTTCCTTCAAGTCCAAGGTGCGCTTTCTTTCTGCTGTGTTATTGCTTGTCTATGCTTATACCACTGCAACCATAGCTGCTCTAATGGAGGGCTCAATAAAACCCAGGTACCAGGTTGCCATGGTGGCCAGGGTTTGTAGCCTGGCTCCTAGCTCTGCTGTGAAAATGCAGTGGAGGAGCACCTTCTGGTGACAAAATTAAATTTCTGGTGCCTAGCTGTGAGCCAATTTTGTCAAGCCCTGCTCCAACACTGAGTGGAGAGTTTCGCCTGTCTACATAGTTCCAAAGGGGTAGCTACATTGGTCTTGGCCAGCAAAACACCTTGGAGTCTGATGGCACTTTTAAAGACTTACAAATTTATTTATTGCATGAGCATTCATGGGGGTTCCCCCATCTTCAAAGGATCTGAGGAAGTGGGATTTTTTTTCTTCCACAAAAGCTCAGGCAAACAACAACATTTGTTAGTTTTAAAAAGTGCCACCGGACTGTTTGTTTTCCTGTCAACATAGGTAATCCACCTGCCCAAGAACTGTCTATATCACATTGCCCAGGGAGATGGAAGTTCCATACAAGTGGTGCAGTTACAGGGACCTAACTTCACAGTGTAAGATCAAGCCAAAGTGTCCTTGCATGCATTAGCATATTCTGAGACATGGTTTAGAGCAGACCACTTAAAGTCAAAGTTTTCATGCTCTGCCCCATAAGGAAAGACATCTAGTGAGGAATCCTACATCCACACCAATTTGTCAGGGCACCGATTGTTTGCAGACCTCCATACGTACTGCTGTATCTTTGCCTTTGTTTTTAAACTTCTTCATCCTTTCGTCTTGCTCATTTGTGGTTGGCATCTTTTCAGCTGTTTCTTGAGCAAACTGCAGGTAGGATTCAGACAGAATGGATTTGGTTTTAGTGACTGGTTGACTTCACGGCAAGTGGTAGACAAGCTAGATTTATAGGATTTAGCTTGGTCTAGGGAGAGACTGCATCTGCCACAGGCACAGGCTGTGAACATACATTCTTGTACCCTCAAGAGCTTCATCCCAGCACATACAATTTTGTTGCATCAAAAATTTGACACTAGACTTCTCCTTCCTTTCCTTCCCAGAGAGGAAGAGAAGAGACCATTTAGCACTCTTCACCTTCCAGAGCAGGGTCTCAAACTCATGCAGCCCCTAAATTTATTTCCTGCAGCCCACAATGACACTATCATCACTGATATTTGCAATACCATTGTATAAAAAGGTTTCAGTGGTGCAGCCCTCAGGCTGATGTACTAGTCCTCATGTGGCGATTTGAGTTTAAGACCACTGCTCCAGAGCACGAGCTGTCTTGGCAGTTAACCAGACCAGGATCACTTGATCAGTGGTTTAGATTATCCAACACGACAAGGCCGTTGCCTCTACATTTATCACTGTAACCACAGATCAGATTGGGGCAAGAACCTAGACATGTGCCTCAAGAGATTTTTGTAGCCCAGCTATGGTTACCGCAGATTCTCTCTCACATCATCCTTCAAAGGCTGACAGGGACACAAGAGCATCCACAATGTTGGAAGGACTGACTTAAGGGGCGGCTATGAAGAGATTGAAAGGCTAGTTTCCTACACCACCAGCTAGTCTGTCTAAACACACAGTAATAGACATTTCCCAGATATGTTTGCTGATTCATTATATAGCTGGCAACAGTCAGTCTGCAACTCAGATTAAGTATATTTTTTCAAATCAGGGAAGGAGGTACTTTTGGAACATGCACTTAGAAGCTTTGCCCATCACAAAGCAGTTATTAGGTTTGTTTGCATTTCCCCCACCTCCTTCTTGGATTTACAAGCACACAAGGTAGCTTATGTTAGCCACAACTACAGGCAAATTGAGACACACAATACTGGGGAAAAGCAGCTTTTCCAGGACTTGAAATTGGGGTAGGTGCTCACTAACTTGATATAACAGTTACCAGCTGACAACTAGGGGGTGTTAGGGAGATCTCTGGGGGAAGCACACAGCATACAACACAAACTAGTTTGTTTCACCCAGGGGCCATGTTGCAGGTGACCAAAAGACCAGAAAGGTTTACTAAAGGACAAGGAAGCCAAGTTTACACTTGATCAGCAATTCCAGGGCACTACTAGCCTGAAACATCACAGCTGTAGCTAGTATGTTAGAAGTAAGGTCTCCTTAAGCATGCTAGCCTGGCAGTTTTGCCCACACACCCCACTGAATGCAAACAAGAACTATCAGGCATGGGATAAATTACATGAGTGCTTTCAAGATGACAGCTTGAAAAAACTGATTCTTTGAGGCACTTGTCACTTAAAGCACTACTTACAGCTATTTACGCTAAACAGCTACACACACTAGTTCTCACTCTTTTTTTTCCACATTTCCTATCAGGCATCTTGAAAAAGTTAAGTCTGTCCCACTTAACAGGTCTTTAAACTTATTTCTCCTCAACAGTTGCACAAAGAGACTCAGACACTCTCACTATTAACCAAATCAAATTACCCAAGCCTGCACCAGCCTGCTAGCCAGAGTGACAGACAGACTAGTCTTTCTACCAACATACGGCAGGTAAAAACCAGTCACCACCACCTGCTCCACCAGCCCTGCTTTAGGGTTAGCTTTAAGCCACAACTTGTGCACACGGGGAGGGCAGCCAAGCCACCTGTCCCTGTTTGCACCACCAGACCTTGCACCAAAACAACTCGTGCACTGCAGCGTTTACACGAGCCAGGAGGCCACACCGCGCTGCTCCGGCTGCCCCCGCTACCTGCTCGGCCCCAGCTCCCTCCAAAGCTGCTGCAGCTGGAGCCAGCCCGAGCAAGGCGCTTTAATCTCCCGCCAGCCCAAAGCCTCGCCTCTGATTGGCTCTTTCCTGGACAACGCCCGCCCCGCTGCTACTTAACGTTCTTTTGCCATGGCAACGCCTGGCTCCCCGGGATTTAGCACGTTCCAAAGGGGCGGCTGTGTTAGTCTAGCCCAGCAAGAAAAGACAGGCTTTCAAGTTCCACTGAGCTCTTAGTAAGTTGTACAGCATCGTGTCCAACAGGCTCGCTTCCAGAAGACTAGACACAGTTTAAATATTCTAGGAGCATTCGCATGGGAGCAGAATTTGGTTGTATATGCCCAGTTAATCACATAAACTGAAAGCTTTTAAAGGCAACATCTGTAAACTCCAGGGAATAACTATGTGCTCATTCAGAGTGTACTAAGATTGCCTGAAATCACAGGGTCAAATCCCAGTTCTCTAAATAGATTTTATACTGGGGGACTTTCAGATGAGCCTTAAAAATGGAAGCCTGCTCATTTCATAACTTCAATGTTAAGTGTCAAGGGACAGGCGTTGCACTCTGTGTTTCCTTTGGCCTTGGTTACATGGGCAAAATAGCACCAACATAATGGTAATTGGTTTTTAATCCAGTTAATCTGGTGAAAAAGGCAACATAGACCCTTTAATTTTGGTTTCAGAGTGGCTGGTCATGATTTAACTTCAGTCAATCCCTAACTGAAGCAAGCTAAACCAAAATGTGGCAGGTTTACAACGAAATAGGAGGGTCCACGCTTTTCCACTAGTTTAACTAAATGGGTCTGAATTCACACTAAGTTAAACTGACACAACAGATGTGAGGTGACAGGTAACAGAGAGAGTGCTGGGAAATGGCTCCTTTGTCATGAGAAGGCTGAATCTCTCTCTGTAGGATATGATGCTTTAGAATATGAATAAGTGAAGAGGCTGTGAGGATTTTTTTTTGTTATGCTGCATTGTTTTTTCTCCTTGTGCCTTTCCTTTTCCTGCACACCTGCCAGGCACAGTCAGAGCTGTCCTGTTCAGTACTCTGTGGCAGCAAGCACAAAGGAAGAGAGCAAGACCTCGCTCAAAAGCTGGCTAAATAAACCACACCCCCAGAGCTTTGCTTAAATCGCTGAATGCATCATTGCCAACAGTGTTGAATGTCAAGCCCAGAAGCAGAAGCAAAAAAGAGCTGTGTTAATTTCAGCCTCTGTGGAGAACATGGGGAAGATCAATATTTGCCAAATGAGAAAGGCGAAGATCAGTAGAGAAAGATATTTTATTTTCAAGCTTAATAAGAGGCTATCACAACTAATGGAGAGTAAAAAAGATAAACCCATAAATCCACATGACAGTGTCCCTTTAGCTCAGTCATGTGTGCTCAGGCTGAAAACCCGTATCTTGACAGGTAGGCAAAAGCTATAACTCTAGCCGGCTGCCAGGGTTTCTTTATCCCAGGCAGGTGGATTTGACCAGGTGGAACAGAAAAGAAATGGAGTTTTGTTCATTCTCTGCATCTCAAAGGAAATAGCTCAAGTGCATGGTAGTTTTTCCCCCTGCCAGCTTTTTGTCAGGCTTTCATATACCACTACTGAAGAGCAGTTAGATCACCACTGACAACAGCTTTGAGAACATCATTTTAAAGCCTGAAGATAACAGTTCTATTTCCCCCCTTCTGTCTTTTCATGTCTTTTTAATAGGTTTCCTAATGTGCTGCATGCAATGAAAGATGTTACTTGTGAAAGGCATTAACATGCAGGATCCCTGCAATGGGGTTGTATGAGTCATTCAAGGTTGTCATCTGCAGCAGATGTTCAGAGTGATCCTTCTGCAAGATGAAACCTCACCTGGTGAAGAGAAGGTGTCCTACAAATCTAGCCATCCCTTGCATTAAACCTGGGAATCTCGCACTGGATGCTAATCCAGTCGAGTAAATTATCAGCAGTACCTTCATTATTATTACTCATTACAGTAGCACCAAGTCCCCACCCAACCGGGCTTTATTGTGCTAGGTGCTGTACATATGCTTACGAACAGCGTCCTAAAAGGTCTCCCCAATTTGCCAAACAGCTTGACTGTGCTGATGAGGGAAATATTCAGTTCTTGATAAAATGGGTGAATTCAGAGGAATCTCACTGAGTGCAATGGTTCCCCTTGGTACGGATGACACACTCAGGGATCCTGGCCAAGAGATACGCCAGTCACAAAGTGATGAATCAGAGACCGAGAAGAGTGCTTTGCTGTGGGACAGCTGCAGCCGCATTTCAGTTCTGTTGCTAGGGAGGGCAAGGGAAACAATGAGCCGTATCCAACATCCTTATTCACACAAGTCGCCTTGTTGGCATCCGCTGGGCTACAAGGGAGAATCAGGGCCGGGTGGCAGGTTGAAGCCTGTAAACCGAGTGTATTGTATGTAGTTTTTTATTTAACTTGGTCCTTATCACTACAGATGCTCTGGTTAACAATGCTGATTTACTAGTCTCTACTCATTCCTCATTCAGCTGTACAAACAAGGAGTCCTGTAGCACTTAAAGACTAACACATTTATTTAGCGCATGAGCTTTCATGGAAGAAATCCCACTTCGTCAGCCTAAGAATCACACAGATGGTGGCTGTCACACTCCCACCCTTCCCATGCATTTCACCTAGGATTATTATTATTTCTGTAGCACCTAATGTCAGGCAACTGGGACATGGGCAGTCTAGCTCAGTGGTCAGAGCAAGCATTGGGTCTAGTGGTCTTGTGAGGGTGCCATTAGAAACCAGGAGCTAGCACAAGCACCAGATGCAGGAGTCAGACAGCAGTGCCAGGGGTCAAGCCAGAAGCAGTGGCCGGAAGCCAGACCCTACAGTCAAGCAAGTAGGATAAAAAGCCAGGTGGGATCTCAGGGAGGGACAAGAGTGGTGATAATGTTATGCCTGAGGGCTGAGCAGCCAGCAAGACGCTGCTGGTTTCAGAGCCAGCTGCAGGATCTTCCAGCCGATCAGGCAGCCTGCTGCAGGCCAGGGCATTTCATGGATTGCCTATAGACCAGCTCTGCTGCAGCAGCCCTCATTTCTGAGATCTAGGGCTCCGCTGTGCCAGTCCTGCCTATACAAACACTGAGGATGAGGCAGATGGCTCCAAAGAGCTTATCAGCCATGTAAACATGACAGAGGAAAGATAAGAGAAAGGAAGTTCTGTTATCCCCATTTTTCCAGTGAAGGATAGAGGCACCAGGGAGATTAAGAGATTGGCCTAAGGTCACTCAGGGAGTGTGTGGCAGAGCTGCGTGTTGGACCCCAATTTCCTGATTCCAGTGCCTCAGTTATAAAACCATCTCCCCCACAGCCCCTGCTAAGTTCTCTCTGGAGTAATGAGCTGGGCTCATGACCAGACAGATGCAGGCAGCAGGAGGGGATCAAAATCACAGCCAGTTAGGATTGTTTAAAACTTTTCATTTTCCTTGCTATGGACTTAAACCCTCTCCCCAAATAATTCAGACAACAAATGCTCCAACCCAAAAATCCTGACTCCATGGGCGGACTGGCCATCTGGCATTTCTGAAAAATGCCAGAGGAGCTGGTGCACTCAAGGGTCAGTGGGTCCGTCTTCTTGAAAAGATGAACTATGTCCTGCCACAGGAGTTCCCCCAGCTGGGGCTGGCTGAGCTTGTGGGAGCTGCTCCTCCTGACGATGCGTGCCTGTGGGCCAGTGGCACCCTGTTCAGAGTGTGGTGCTTGCTCTCCCCTCCTGGCCTCCCATTCTTCCAAGTCCCACTGCGGCTGTCCAACAGTGGCACCCTAGCCAGAACCCAGCACCTGTTCCCCCTCCTGGCTCTGCCCCCTCCCCTGTCCTTCTCCCACCACACGAGCCTAGCAGCACCTGGCAGGCGTTTTTATACCGAAGCTGATTTTAAGCCCAGTCCATCATTACTTGACTCCAAACTAGAACAGCAGATTGAAACTGAAATCAAATGAAAAATCTTCAGTGGGATTTGACTGGTTATATTACATGTAGTGAGCACCAACAAATTTGCACGATCAGTTTGCTGGTGCTTTACGTGCTATCTTTTATATTCTTTATTCCAGCAAATGCTTGTGAAAGCTGGTCCAGGATTCTCAGTGCAGCTGATATAATAATAATAATAATAATAATAATAATAATAATAATAATAATAAT